>JAVKPL010006849.1:0-27318 GCA_032173675.1 Gastrolobium villosum
TTATAATATTCAATTACAAATTATTTTCAAACCAGAAAATAAACTCTCATAAAATATACAACTTGGTTCCAACTAAACGAACTTCAAAACATCTATGATCTTGAGTACCTCACTCAAGCCAAGATAACTCTTTACCTAAGCCTTACCTCACACCAAGGTAAGCCAAGACTACACTACTGGCTTGCCTTAGCTCAAACCGAGCAGTTACAAGGTCTTTGCTTGGTGCTTGTCATACACACCTAGTACAACTCAAGCAACAAACTTAACAAGGCTATTTAAGCCTTAGCAAAACATAATTTGATTCTTAAAGAGCTAATGATAAGATCAATCAACAAAGTTATATCTCTAGCTTTCCCACTAGGATGATACAGAATGTCAGATAATATGCAGTTCTTTAAGTAAAATATTAAGCCAGAAATCTAATTCATAGTATCTATGCCATTTAACACTTATCAATCAGTGTAGATTTCGCAAACCAAACAGAATATTCATACAAATATCATAACTCAGAGATAAGTTTCCAATTAGATACAGCTTGACAATCTTTAAGTAAAATAGCAAAGCTGAGCTATATTATATTTGAGAATACAAGGTACAACACTAATCCTTATAACATCATAGTGTTATTTATTTGTCAAACGGCAAATCAGTCGCCAAAAAAATTACATCTCATGTATAAATTCAGAGCAGCATTACCGCAGTGAATAAAATTTGATTTAATCAACAAAGAAGGATATAAAAATAATAGAGATGTAGCTCTGTCAATGATAAACCAGAGAGACAAAATTGCTTAACCAAGATATCTCACAAAAAATCTTCTCCAGCTTAAGACAGATATCATCATGAAACAAACATGGAAAAATTCTTCAACTAACTCAGACTTGCAAGATGTTTTCAGCAGACACAAAAAATTTAAACTAAGAATTATGGAAAAATAAGCAGGTTATGATTTTTCAAACGATTTGATTAGATTTCACTTGGGGAGCTTGAAGCGATCAAATATATGACAAGGATTGATTAAGAATTAATTTCAAAAATAGCCTTTCATGCCTGAATAAACCTACCTCAAAACAAATCTTTAAGAAAAGAAAATAAATCGACACTTTATTTGCCCACTTCGCGTGAATCTTGATCTTGATGCCTTTACTACGTCGCAAGGTTGATCACTTTCAAACTTCTCCTATTTCTCTTGATTTAAAGAAAATTCATGTGGATCTCTAGATGAGTCATATAACACCTCATAGTTTTAAAACACTTAATTATAGGTAAAATAAAAATTTAAGGGTAGGATTAGTGAAAGTCCCGAGTTTTGGGTCAAAATACATAAAAAGGGTAAAATGGTAATTTGTCAAACACGTAACCCTAGGAAATGAAATATGAGCAGAAGTTCTCAAATGGGAAAAAAAAAACCCTAGAAATGGATTCAAAATGAAAAATTGAGTGGTTAGGCAAGTTTCTGAAAATTTGATGAATAATGTTTTTACTGGGTAAAAATACAGCATTACAATTGCACCGAAAAATGTGTTTAGTGAATTTGAGTTCTAGCTTTAACAATGAGTTGGAAAAGGTACATGGGACTAAGAATTATAATTATTGATAAAATTTGATGAAAATTAGGATTTTTGGGGAAACGTGCCAACAGTGTACATATCAGGTTAAAATTGTAATTTCACCGAAAGAACAGAAAACTCCGGATTTATCTGTTCAAGGGTAATTAAAGGACCTTGGTTAATGTTAAATTTTTTATTTAATGGATATTTCATGAGTTAATTGAAGATTAGTGGTGAGTTTAAGTGAGGTGACACTTGTGGGACCCACACCCACTTAAGTGACTTATGAGCACATGTAAAATCAGAATTTTGGAGTCTTCTTCCTCCTCCAAATTGCCCCAAATTTGTGGCCCTCCATTGCCAGTGAAAAATAAAAGCTTGAAAACTTCAAACCAACATAACTTGAGTTCTAAGGCTTGGATTTGAGTGATTCCAAAGCCAAACTTGTGTAAAATCTTGAGAGGAACACATTGCTACCCTTATTTTTGAAGATTTTTGGGGTCATTGATGGTGGTTTGAGTTGAATTGGTGCTTGAATATCACTCCTTGGAGGCTTGTGAGTCCATTTGTGGTAAGTATTCCCAATCCCATTGAGTTTTATTGATGATCGGAAAATGGGTATGAAATTTGAATATATGTTTGTGAGTTTGGGTAGTTGGAGACCTCAAAATGACTTTATGTATTAGATAAATCTTTCTTAGATTGATGTTTTATGATGATTGAGCTTATAAAATTTATTGAGGAAAAATGATTTAACTTAGGCAAATTTTGTGTTCATGAACAAGACTTTGTATGAGATTGTGGTGTGATTGGATAATTGAGTTGTGGAGTAGTTGTATTGGTTAATTATAGGTTGTATGATGTGTTTGAAGTGTGGAATTAGATTGAATGTCCCTTGATATGCATGCTTGTACAATTCGACCATGTATGTGAAAATAAGGAAGGAAGTGAATTTGATGTAGTGGGTGTTGTGAGGATTTGAACCAAGTTTAAATAAGTTGTGTGATGGTGTGATGCATGTGAATTGGAAGCAAAATCATTGGATGTGAATGGGTTGTGATTTCGGCCTAGAAGAGAAAGTTTAGGAAAAATGATGAGAGTTGTGATTAAATGATGTTGTGGACTTGAGTTGGTGTTGTCGTGGACTTAGGAAGCCATAGGAACGTTGGAATAAAATTAACAACATGATTTGGTAATTTAGGCCTAATGGCCGAAATGGGGTTATTGGGTTTGTGGGAGTTCATTGCGTTGCATTGCAATTTGATGCACAATTGAATTGATGATCCTTTGTGTGATCGTTGTAGGTTGCCTCCCACGTACGTAATCCTTGAGGATTGAGCTTGGTGGATTGCCTCTGGTCCTTGACTAAGAGGATTGTGGTAAGTATTTATGTCAAATTGCATGAATGCTTGGATGACCAAGTGAATGGTCTTTATGTGATGCTAATGAATATGAGAATGGCCTTGTGTAGGCATTTCTGGTTGGAACAAGTTCAGGTGTAACTTGCATTGAAGCTACCTAGCTTGGGAGCTTCAATAAGGTAATCCCTTGGTATTGGGATTAATCTCCATGTGTGCTCCACCATGCCCATTGGTGTAGTGGTTGGATGTTGTATGTCAATAATATGGTTATAACATGCTCATGCATATGTATATATATTGGGTACCTAGTGTGTATTGTATCTCTAGCCAGTAGATAGTTTCCCTTATGGCGTTATGGACTTCCACTAGATATGTCTCCATGAGGGAGTTCTAGTCGACCTGGGATCATAGAGCTATTATCCGTTGAGGAGCACTCTAGGAATGTCTCGGGTGTATCGGACGGAGGGTGCCTTGAATGATGTTCTGGGAACACATTTTTGGATGAGAGCCCGTAGGCTATATGCCGAGGCCAATAGGCCGGATGTTGCGTGAATTTGGCTATGACCATTCCAGCTTCATCGTATGTTTTCTCCCTATGCATCCCTACTTCATTAAATCCATTGCTTTATCCCTTTTTGATTGTTATGTATAACACCTCATAATTTTAAATGTGTGTTTATATGTGATAATGTGAATTAAAATGGTAGGATTAGTGAAAATCCATGAATTAAGGCCAAAATGGGTAAAAAGGAAAAAATGGTAATTTACCAAACACGTATCCCTAGGCATAAAAAAATTGAGAAGAAGACCTCATATGACAAAAATAATGCCGGAAACGGACTCAGGACGAAAAATTGAGTGAATAGGCAAATTTGTGAAAAATTGATGAATAGTGATTTTTCCGGCGTAAAATACTGCGGTATAAGTGTACCGATAAGCGTGAAATTTTTATCAATATTTTAGAAAACAAAAATATGTCATGAACCAGAAAAATAAGTAGATTATGAAATTTATGGTTGGAATTGATGATTGGATTAAAATTAAATCGTGTGTGGGACCCGCGCAACCCTAATCCACTTAAGTTCCTTTTCTTCCTCAGCATCACACGCCTTCTCTCTCTCTCTTTTCCTCTTCTTCTTCCCGTGAAACCCCCCTCCCCACCATTGTTGGACCTCCAAACCATTTCCTTCACAACTCCTCACTTCCTCCACCAAATCCATTAAAATTTGTGTTGAAATTCATTGGAAAACCCATTCTAAAGCCGTTGGTGATACTCCCAAGCCATGAAATCAACTCTTTGTGGCGCATTTGGCCTAGGGCAGATCCGAAAAATTGGGGGAAATGGTATTCATTGAGGCATTGGATCTTTCATTGCTTGGATAAGCCTTGGAGGAGTGTCAAGCTTTGATTGTGAGTATATTTGTAGCATTTTTACGGTTGATTTTGTAGATCCAAAATGTATGAACTCTAAGTCTTTAATCGTTGATGTGTGATGATAGAGAGCTCAAATGAAAAAATTGTATTAGATGATAATGTCTTAGAATGACGTGTTTGAGCTAGAAATTCCATGAAAAATTTAGGTGAAAAATGTGATTTATAACTTAGAAAAAAAGTGAACTGTCATGAATTTGAGATGTTGAGTTGTGTGAGGATGGTGTGATGAGTTATTGTGTAATGTGGTAATATGATTATATGAGTGTTGAATTGGTAAATTAGATGGATTGATGAAGATGATTGTGGAAATTGGGGATTTTGGATGTTGGTCATTAGGCTTAGTGGCTATGAGTAATTATGATGTATGAATTGATGATTGTATATGAATTGCTTGTTGATCATGGTGTTGATCATTGTAGGGTGCCTCACACGGACGTGATTGTAGAAGATTGACTTAGAGCGTACGTGTGGAACAAGACTCTCGGAGTTGAGGTAAACCCTTGGAACTGGGGTTTAATCCCTTGTGTGCTCCACCACACCTAGAGGAAGGTTGTGGTTGGATTTTGTGTTTATAACATTGTGTGATTATGTGTTTTCATGCATTATTGCCTGTTGTGTGTGAAATTATTGTGGTCTTTGGCCAGTAGACGTGTGTTGGTTTGGACATCCGCTGGAAATATCTTTTGGGGATTCCGGTCGGGTTGTTGCCGTGGGGCCGACTCTGGGAGCGGCACCACGATGATCTAAATGAGGGACTTCCGCTGGATAGGGCTCATTAGGAGTTCTAGTTGGGTGTTGCCATGGGGTCGTCTCATCCATGGGAGAGGCACTAGGAAGGTTCACGAGAGTTATATGATGGGGTCCTTGAACGTAATCCTAATGTGGATGTTCTTGGATTTGTCCCCAGTTGTTTGTGGTATTGTATGTCATGCATATTTACATAATGTTATTGTTGCACATTGAGTGAGCCATGGGGTGGATAAATCCTGTAGTACCCTTGGTTTACTAAGATATATTTGTATATCTCACCCCGTGTTTGGGGACATCATTTCAGGGCATTATGAGCACGAAGGAGCTTCAGGAAAGAAGCCCACTTAGTGGATGGCTATAGCATGTGGTGCATTGGGCTATCATGTCATTTTGGAGGAGTATGAGATGCATATAGTAGTGTAGTTTGTATTTTGGACTTAGATCATGAACATATTGCATGTTGAGTTTTCCGTGCTTTTGTAGTGTTCATGATTACTTTCTAAGTCTTGTATTTTGATTCCCATTCATGCCTTGACATATTTGTATACTTTGAGTGAAATGGGATTTTGTCCATAGCCACCTATGATGTATTTGGAGCATGTATGATATGATGGAAGGGCCTTAGGCCTATTTTAGGATTGATTATGTGTATGGTTAACCACTGCATGAAATTGAACTTTGGTGATTGAAACTTAACAAGCATTGCACATGTTAGCCGGACTGTGATGGGTTGTAAGTGCCCCAAGGCTTGTTGGTCCTTGTGTGTGCCACCCATTTGGTTTTATGTATTTTGATGTCTTAGGTTGCCTTAGCAAATTGGGGGTTTTTGTAAAAACAAAGGGAACTCTGGCGAATTTTCGGGAAATTGGCATAGTTTTATCGAACTTTGGGAGAATATATCTCCCTCCACTATAGTCCAATGGGTATGTGCCATGTGCCATTTTGAAGATGGAGTTACCCTATTTACCGTGTCAAAATTTGGGATTAAACGGAGTTAGGAATTGGACTGTAGGAGGTCGGGAACACAGGTCCCTAAATTGCCCTGCATAGCTGCTGGTGCTGTGAAAAATGAAACTTCACAGCAAGGTGGCACCACTTGGCGCCACTGTGGCGCCATGGTCCTGTCCAAAAACGTGATAAACCAAAATAAGACAGTGGTATGGCGCCAATGTTCTGGGAAATTTTCCGTTTTGTGTTATACTCGGGTGCCTGGTCATCTGAGTAGGGGTAGTTTCGGATAGGTGATAAATGTATAAAAAGAAATGTTAATATAATGAGTTTAAGGGAACCCTATAGGTTGATAATAAGTAAAATAAATTATGAGAATGATTGAATCAAGTCTTCCGCAGTGTGTAACGGTTACTGTCACAACTTTGATTTATTACGCTCTTCCAAATTTAAATGTTGCGTAATAAACGAAAAAAGTTTACTCGCATTTTTATAAATAAATTGCTGTGATTGTAACTGTGCTAAATATCATAATCAATGATAACAATACCACTGTACAACGGGCTGTTACATTTTATGGTATCAGAGAAGTTTTGTGTGGGAACTCTGATTGTGTATGACTGTATCTTGTGTTGCATAGCTATCTGTGAACTATTTATGATTAATGTATATGTGATTCCTCAGTGTGGGTCTGATCAGCTCATTCCTTTATGTTACATGTACAGATATCGTGAGTAGGGCGCGAGGTCGCCGTGGGGCACGTGGTGCAGGTCCTCTGGCACCGGATCCGGTCACTGTAGTCCTTAATGCTCTGCAGGCGGAAACGGCGGCAAATAGAAATATGACTGAAAACCTGATGAAGACCAATTAGGATATGATGCAAGCATTCATGGCAGAAATGAGGGTGGATAGAAATCATCCTCGGAGGAATGATTCACCTCCACACACGGCCACAGTGACTCCTACACCACACTGGTGAGGCTAGTCATCAGACCACTGACCCCACCTATATTCCTGATCCTTCTTCTGTTGCTCATCTGGGGTTGCTGAACAGGTTATTGATGATGCTGCTGATGAGCGTAGGCTCATATATTTTAGGAAGCATAAACCACCCGCATTTCTGGGGTCAAGGGACCCAAAAGAGGTTACTACGTGGTTGAGGGCAATGGATAAGATATTCTAAGTGATGAGATGCCAAGACCCTCAAAAACTATTGTATTCAGTGCATATGTTGGAGGGTGATGCCCAGGAGTGGTGGGACAATGTGTCTCGCCCTTATGTTATACAGGGTGAGGTAATTTCTTGGGCTATATTTGAAGGCCTGTTTCATGAAGAATATTTCCCCCGCAATATCCGGGAGGCAAAGCAAGGAGAGTTTGATAATCTTGTACAGTGAGCAATGATAGTGGATGCCTATGTGGCTAAATTCAATGAGCTAGTCAAGTTTGCAAATTATAGAGGTACTCTACCTCCCGAATTCTTGTCAGCTAAATTCCAAAGGGGGCTGAGTGAAAAGATTGCTACGAGGATGTCGAATACTGCAGTGAGAAACTTTGCTGACTTAGTGACCCAATGTAAGAGGGTCGAGACTGTATATGGCAGGTATCCAAAATCAAATCCTGCAAAGGAACAAGAAGTGAAGAGGACATCTGGTCCTTCAGGTAACAATAATAGAGGAGGCTACCATAATAATAATAACAGGGGCAGGGGGTTGCATGTAAGGTAGCCTCCTAGTCAATTCAAGAGGGGTGGGACCCCTAGTGGTGGAGCTGTGGACAAATATTATACCCCACAATTTGGTAAGTGCAAGAAATACCACAGAGGTGTATGTGGTGCTGGCCCAGAGGCTTGTTTTAAATGTGGTCAGACTGGCCATTTTGCTAGGAGTTGTCCATCTTCTACGAGATAGGCTGCGAATCTGCAGGCCTTACCGACTGCGACTACTACTACTACTCCTGCCGCTGCTATTCCTACAGTTGGACAGGTGTATACTACAAATGTGCGGCATACTGAAAAGGCTCCAAATCTAGTAAAAGGTATAATTTTCCTCTCTAATGTTGATTTGTCTGTGTTGTTTGATTCGGGAGCAACGTATTCTTTTATTGCGGACTGTGTGGCTAAGGCGTTGGACTTAACAACAACACGAATGATTCCCCCGATGCATATTATTACCGCTACAGGAGAGGTTAGTGAATCGTCCTGGATTTGCGAAAATGTGAAGTTCAAGTATTTAGGAAGGGGTTACACGATTGATTTAATTATCTTACCCCTGGCCTTTGTCAATTTGATATTGGGGATGGATTGATTGTCTCAGAACTGCACAATGATTGATTGCTGCGGAAAGAGGTTGATACTATCTCATGAGAGGCCGTCTGTTTGTCCATCTCCGTATTTGTTTGTCAGTCAAACTGTGAAAGCCTTGAAGGCTGGGGATCTGGGATATGTGCTTTTGGGTGGATTGGTTGGTGACAAAGAGGAGGAGATTTCTTCTATTCCGGTTGTTAATGAGTTTGCGGGTGTATTCCCTGATGAGATACCAAAATTTCCACCTGAGAGAGAGATTGAATTCTCGATTGACCTATTTCCTGGTGTGGGGCCGATCTCTTTGGCTCCATACCGGATGTCGCCACTGGAGTTGGCTGAGTTGAAGAAGCACATTGAAGAACTCTCTGCAAAGAATTTTATCAGGCACCGGTAATATTTGTGAATAAAAAGAATGGTAGCATGAGATTAGGCACGGACTACTGGCAATTGAATAAAGTGACGATTAAGAACAGGTACCCGTTGCCTCGTATCGATGACTTATTGGATTAGTTGGGGGGTGCCTGTGTATTTTCTAAGATTGATCTCCGGTCTGGATACCACCAGATCCGGATTAAGCCGGAGGATGTACCTAAAACGGCTTTCCGATCTAGATATGGACATTTTGAATACCAAGTGATTCCTTTTGGGCTTACTAATGCCCTTGCGGTGTTCGTGGATTATATGAATCGCACCTTTAAACCGTATTTGGACCAGTTTGTAATTGTGTTTATTGACGACATTTTGATCTACTCTAAGAGTAAAGAGGAGCACACCGATCATCTGAGGACTGTGTTGCAAATGTTGAAGGATAAGAAATTATATGCTAAACCGTCTAAGTGTGAATTCTGGTTGTCTGAGGTGCAATTCCTAGGTCATGTTATTTCTGCCAGTGTTGTGGCAGTGGATCCAAGCAAGATTGAAGCGGTAAGCGACTGGGAACGACCTAAGACTGTGACTGAGATCAGGAGCTTTCTAGGTCTTGCTGGTTATTATCGCCGGTTTATACAGGGTTTTTTTACAATGGTTCTGTCATTGACCCGATTGACACGAAAGGATACTCTTTTTGTGTGGACCCAGGAATGTGAGGACTATTTTCTAACACTCAAAGAGAAGTTGACCACTGCTCCGGTGTTAACTCTTCCCGATCCGGAGGGCGAATTTGTGTTATATTGTGATGCTTCCAAGAAGGGTTTAGGGAGCGTATCAATGCAGGAAGGAAAGGTGATTGCTTATGCGTCCAGGCAATTAAAGCCGCGTGAAGAGAATTATCTGACGCACGACTTAAAACTGGCTGCTATTGTGTTTGCCTTGAAAATCTGGAGGCATTTTCTGTATGGGATGAAATTTGCCGTGTTCAGCGACCATAAAAGCTTGAAATATTTGTTTGATCAGAAGGAGCTGAACATGAGGCAGCGTAGATGGGTTGAATTCTTAAAAGATTATGACTTTGAGCTGAAATACCACCCGGGAAAGGCTAATGTGGTGGAAGATGCATTGAGTAGGAAGTCTGTCAATTTTTCTCATATGATGATGTGGGACAATGAAGTGATTGAGCAATTCTGAGAAATGAAAATAACACATTTCTTTGCGGGTAGAATTTGCGATATGGAGTTGACACGGATTGAGAACGAGTTGCACGAGAAAATCAATGTGACTCAGATCCGGAACGACAATATTAAATATTTGAAAGGCCAGAGTGGCATATCTGTTAATGAACATGGGTTATTACTATATCAGGGCAGAGGAAGTTATGAAGGAGGCCCATAAGGGTCAATTTGCTATCCACCTAGGTGCCACAAAAAAGTACCAAGATTTAAAAGTTAAGTTATGGTGGCTGGGATGAAGAGAGATGTTGCTTAGTACGTATCTAAGTGCTTGGTTTGCCAGAAAGTAAAGATAGAGCATCAGAAACCTGCTGGGTTACTTCAGCCACTGGATATACCAGAATTGAAATGGGAGAGTATTTCTATGGATTTTGTTATTGGGTTGCCTGAGACTCAGGCTAGTTAAGATTCGATTTGGGTTATTATGGATCGACTTACGAAGTCTACACATTTTCTACCAGTACGAGTGGATTTCACCATAGAGAGATTGGCAAAGTTGTATGTTAATGAGATTGTAAGGCTCCATGGGATACCGATTAGCATTGTTAGTGATCGGGACCCGAAGTTTACTTCACGTTTTTGGGGAGCCTTACAGCAGGCTTTTGGCACTCAGCTTCGGCTGAGTACTGCGTATCACCCGCAGACTGATGGTCAGACTGAGAGGACCATACAGACACTTGAGGATATGTTGAGAGCTTTCACATTGGAACAGGGTACTGCTTGGGATAGGTACTTGCCACTGGTGGAATTTTCTTATAATAACAGTTTTCACTCTAGTCTGGGCATGGCACTGTATGAGGCATCGTATGGGAGAAGGTGTCGTACTCCCATTTGTTGGACTGAGGTAGGCGATAAAGAAAGATTTGGTCAGGATTTTTTGCTGGAAACTACAATGCAAATAGAAATGATCAGAGAAAAACTGAAACAGGCACAGAATCGGCAGAAAAGCTACTATGATAATAAGCATAGACTGCTAGAATTCGAGGAAGGTGACCACGTTTTTGTACGATTGTCTCCGGTCACGGGTGTTGGCCGTGCGTTGGGAGTGGGGAAGCTGAGTCCTCGGTTCATTGGGTCATACCAAATTATGAAAAGAGTAGGATTGGTGGCCTATCAGCTTGCCTTGCCCCCTCAATTGTCCAATCTACATGATGTTTTTCATGTGTCGCAGTTACGACATTATGTTCCAGATGAATCATATGTGGTGATACCAAATAATATTGAAATCTGGGAGAACTTGAAGACTCCCATTGGTCCTATTGAAATACTGGACCGTAGTGAAAAGAAGTTGAGAAGTAAAGTTATTCCCATGCTGAAGATTCAGTGGGAGGGCCGCACACCTGAGGAGGCTACTTGGGAGCGGGAGGACGAGATTCTCCGGTGTTGTGTAGATTAGCAAGTGCACTAGTCATACAAATAATAAAAATGATGAGTAAAGATCGTTCCCACGAGGAATTGTTTCAAGCATTGATTATCCACTTGTTGTTGATTTGAATTAACCAAAGAGTTTTGAATTGCATAAGTTTCTTGTCACTAGAAATGTAAATTGCATAAAATAGAATAAGTTCAAAACACAAAAATATGAATATGAATTAAAAATAGTAGTCAGATATCAATTTCCCTCAAGTATGAATTTATGAATGAACCAATTTCCATCATGAATTCTCTATCATGAGATGTTAATCAACCTTTTACTTATCATCAAGATGTAATGTCTTACTACCTTGACGGGTACATTAATCAGAAACCCCAATGTCTTGGTGATTCCTTTCATAATACATGCATTAATCACTAAGGTCTTAAGATTACATTAATATCATAGCATCAATGTCTTGACTACTAAGATACTAATGATGAAGTTGTCAAATTTAAAACAATGCAAACATTTATGTTCTACATTATTTCATTAACAAGAATGATTGATCAAGACAACTTCATACAAATCACACAATAGAAAAACATAACATCACATTAATTATTCATAAATACACACTTGAGTTCCATTGAATCAGACTACAAAGGACTCTACTTAGACATAATGGAAATAAATACAAAGGAAGAAGAAAGAACAAACTCCACTGTCATGGTAGTAGATCTTCAATCTTCAATTGTAATGCTACACTACTCCTAAGAAATTGGAAAATAAAAGGTAAGAAATCAGATCCAAAGATCTGATACAGGAGAGGAGAGATATGGTAGAGAGATGGGAGAGATGTCAGAACCTTTTTAAATGTGAAGGCCTTTTGCCTTTTATAGTGTTACAATTTCTGCTGAAAAATAATGTGAGGGCTAAAACGGTCAGAAATGGGCGTTTTAGCGTCCAGCTTGATGCATGACCAACTGCTTTTAACTGACTTGGGCGCTAAAACGGTCTGAATGGGCGTTTTAGCGTCCATGGCTAATAACCTCTCAACTGCTTTTAACTGACTCTAACGCTAAAACGCTTGATTTGACCGTTTTAGCGTTGGAGACCAGAGACTTTTTCCTCATCAGGGCGCTAAAATGCTCAGTGTGGGCGTTTTAGCGCTGAGCTCCAGAGACTTCAACATTTGATTTGCAGTAGCGCGCTAAAACGGTATGTGTGGACATTTTAGCGCTCAGCACCAGCAACTTTCTCCTTCGATCTGCAGCAGCGCGCTAAAACGGTCAGTGTGGCCGTTTTAGCGTTCAACACTTAGGCAATTTTCCTTCTCCAAAATCTTCTTCCTTCTTTTGATGCTTTTTGGGCTTCCTTTCCCTGCAAGACAGTGTAAATTTTCACAAAACTTTCAGAACTTGCACTTTAGGGATTTCTAAGATATTAACCTCCCTTTCATCCAATTATTCATACAAATTAATCCTAATTTGTGCTGAAAAACCTGATGAACCAGGGGTTTATCACAATTCCCAGATTTAGACATTGATGTCCTCAGTAATGAACTTGCAACAAAGAAGATTGGGGAATCAAGATTCTTACAAATGAAACTCATGAGGATAGACTGAATTCAACAAAGGATCACATTGATACAACTTACAACCATGCAATCTCTTATTTCTCATGACTTGCACAACATCATATATGCTTTTCAACAGATTAGTACAGATGACATACAGAGACTTCCAAACAACAACACCCCCTCACTAGGATCTTCTCAAAAATTGTGAGAATTTAACTCTATTGCACACTAGTGTTTAGGGATCAACTTATCACTCATTCTTCACTGCACTCAAACTTCCATAGGCTTGCCTATATTCTCATTATTCATGGTACAAATGATCTATAAGGCAGATCAAAAAGGTCTTAACATGGTTGGCAATGAGGATTGGTGTATGGCTTGACTAGAGGTAAGGCTTTCTGTGGCAGGAAAAGTTCAGATCAAATGAATCAGATTCAGATAAGGGGGAATCACAATATTTATCATTTTCTTCCTAATTCCCCAATCTTTCTTCCTTTTCATTCTTTGACTTATAACTTTCTTCCTCCTTTTCTTCCTGATACTTTGTGTCTTTAACAAAAAAATTTCTTTCTTTCTTTTCTTTTTCTTTCAGACACTTTGTGTCTTTTAACATTTCACTTTACCTCCTCCAAACACTCAAACACTTTGTGTTCCACAACCTTTTCTTCTTTTTCTTTTTTTTTTCTTTCCTTCTTTCTCATGTTTCAAACACCTCTTTCATTCACTTACTGCAAAAATACCTTACTTCCCACAAAACACTCCACCCCTTATCACTTATCTGAACTTTTCAGTGTAAAGGAATAGATGTGATGGTACATTAACAACAGATTAGGCTCAAAGGTTCATGCAAAAGGAACTTAAGGGTTGACCATTTAACTTTCTGGTTCAAGAAGGAAATTCCTCTACCCTAAACATCATCAGCCATTTCAAACAAGAAATAAGGCAAGTTCTAGAGTTACTCATGCAGTGAAATGCTCTCTGAACAAAAATTTCTGTATAGGCTCAATTTCCTCACAGTTCAGAGTGCATGCTTGACTTCCTCTCTATGCATCACAACTAATCTTTCTACTCTTACACATTGAATGAATCATGCAATCATTTCATTTCTCAACATGCAAGGTATAAGATTGTATCCTTAATTTGATCAATCATCTAAAACTCTGATCAATCAAATCCTCATGAAATTCCATAAAAGAAAGAAAAAAAAATTTAAATCCAAATTCTAAACTACACTAACATCTAAATCACACTAAAATTATTCACACTAAGAAAAACTAAAGAAAAGAGATTGAGATGTTTCCTTGTTTTGGCTCATCCACTCGTGTGACCTCTCCATGCAGTTCAATTGCCATTCAATCACATCACACCCACAATTCCCAGATTTAAACGTTGTTGTCCCCCGCAACTAATTTAAATCTAAAACAGCAGTGGATCACTGAAACACATTCACATACAGCCAATAGCATCAGTACTATCACAAATGTGTATCAGCAAACAGTGAAATCTCAATGTACTTAACCAGATTACAAAATAACTGTATCAACAAAATAAACAAAATACTGTAAAAGTAAAATAAAATAACAACAGATAAACTGCAAAATCATGACTCCACAAAGGATGCTGTCGCCTCATCATCTGAGTCAAAGGGGTCTCCTGGATCAGAATGCGGGAGCGGTGTATAATCAGCCTGTGTTGCACCTGTACTGGTCCCTGCTCCTGCACTAATCCCGGCTGATGGTCCTGCACCATCCAGACTGGCAGCAACTGTCTCTCCTTCCGGGGCCTGAACAACATGATCAGTAATGTCATCATCAGATGCCTCGCTGTCATCATCCAGAAGGGCACCGGCTGCTACCTCGAATGCATCCTCCTCCTCAGAATGAGGGTAAACAGCAGGCTAAAAGGCAGACGTCTCAAGTCTCTGGGCCTCATATATGTCCGTCAGCATCTTTATCACATGTGTCTGGAATGACTGCTGACTCGCCTGCATAAATTTTAGACGGCGACGTAAGTGCCCCATGCGAATATCTCCATCAATCAGCCACTGTTCCCCTGATTTAATCCTCTTTTCAAGGTCTGCATCCGACTTTTCCTTAAGCTTTCTGCCCGGTGTCAATCCTCTTGGACCATCCCCTCCAATTCTCAACTAATCCCTGATCAGCTTAGCATCAATTTTGGGGTGCAATTTAACTTGCACTCCATTATCATGATATCCACTCCAACTTTCTGGCACAAAAGCTGGATCAGAGAACAATGGCCTAGAGCAAATGTGCTGGTGTCAGAATGGGCCATATCATATATGCTGTCCTGAAGAAGGATAGGCAACTCCACTTTCCCCTTGTTCATGATTGTAGAAATCAAAACAGCCCTCATCAAATTTACCTCCGCTTGATTGGAGGAAGGCATAATGTTAGAGACTATGAAGTGGAACCACACCCTGGCTTCTCCATTTAATTGCCTCAACCAAAGCAGTTTGGGATTGACCCCATCCTTGGTTATTTCCCATTTTTCACCAGGTTTTGCAACAGTTTGCAAAATGGGTTCAGCTGCTCCCAATTTGGTCCATCTTTCAAAAGCAGGATCCCTCCTCCTTGGTGGGATATCAATTTTATGCCAATTTCTGCGGAAGTCACAAGTTAGAGCCTGGGTGGTATCACAGTTCTTGATCTTCAGCAACTTTTGAATGGTGTAGGCATCATACTTAACTTGTTTGCCTCTCACCCAGCTCATAAAAGTCCTTTGTCCTCCTTGATCACCATTATACGCATTAGCATAAAATTCCCTTGCTATAGTCGGGCTGCTGTTCACCAGAATTTCTCCAAAAGTAACCCATTCCCGTCTCCTCAACTAAGACTGGAACTCTGGATATTCATAAGTGTCCAGGATGAATTGTCTTTCCCGGACAAAAGGGTCTACTGGAGGTTTTCTTAGTGAATCTGTCTTCATGTTCAGCACTTCTCCAAAAGTGCTCATCAAAAACAGGAGGTGGAGGTGGTGGAGGTGCTGAATTCTTGGACCCCCTAGACCTCTTTTTCCTGGCTTTCTTGGGTGGAGAAGTAGACATATCTGTTCATCAAAGGAACAAGTCAGTAATGCAATGAACAATATAGCATGTAATTCCCAGATTTAGATGAAGAACATCATTCAAATTAATCCCCCATTAAACCAGTAACATCCCCCTTAATTCCCAGAATCAAGTAAAAATCATGTTTGGAGCAGGGGCTGGGCGCTAAAACGGTCACTGGGAGCATTTTAGCAGCCTAGCCGCAATCCTGTTTTACATTGTTTGAGCGCTAAAACGTTGAGAACTAGCGTTTTAGCGCCCTTACTGTTCTAAGTCAGGCATTTCAACAAACACCTTGTGTGTGTATGCATGGGTTGGGTGCTAAAACGGTCACTGGGAGCGTTTTAGCGGCCTGGCTGTAATCCTGTTGTATCCAGTCTGAGCGTTAAAACGTTGAGAACCAACGTTTTAGTGCCCTGACTATTCTGAGTCAGGCATTTGAGCAAACACCTTGTGTGTGTGCGCAAAGATGTGACATTGTGGTTCATAATACAAACCTAGAAACAACATCATCTACAGCCCCCCAATAACATACACAACACGAAATCAACAACAACATACATGGAATCATGATAAAGAAAAATGAAAGAAAAGAAAAAAAATAAAAATAAAACCCTAAGCAGCCTAGATATGATTCATCACACATGCATTCAACTTGCAAAGGAAAGAAGAATGGAGATGATTCATACCTTGTTCTTGATGAGGTGATCGAATTCTGGAAGTGAAGTGCAAGACAAATAAAATGCAGAAGGTATGTGGAGTGAAAGAGAAGTGAAAGAAAAGTGAGGGAAAAGAACCTGTGTATTTCAATTTTAAGTGATTCGGCGCTAAAACGTTGAGAACCCACCGTTTTAGCGCCCAGGACCAGATAAGTGGACACACGTAGTGTGCAACTCCGCGCTAAAACGGTCATGGTGAACGTTTTAGCGCGCTGGGCCAGAGAGCTTGCATTTGATGCATTTGTAGAGCGCTAAAACGGTCAGTGTGAACGTTTTAGCGCTCCAGACCAGAGAGCTCTTATTTCAGAACTCTTGTAGAGCGCTAAAGCGCTCAGTCTCTGCGCTTTAGCGCGCATGGCCAGAGAGTTTATACTCAGTGCAATCCTCAGGATGCTAAAACGGTCATGATGAACGTTTTAGCGGCCAACACTTGTCAGAATTTTTCTCAAAAAATTTTCAACACTTTTCCCTCTTCTCTTCTTTGAACATAATCTGAAAATCAAAATCACATACCTGGTACAGTGGGTTGCCTCCCACTCAGCGCGTGTTTAATGTCGCGAGCCTGACGAGTATGAACTAACTTACCTCTAACAAGGCAACTGAAATCAGTTGCCTGTCCACAGCAGATCCAATGTACAGCTTTAACCTCTGACCATTAACAGTGAAACTTTGGTCAGAGTCCTGAGAACATATTTCCACCGCTCCACAAGGCTTCATTCTCTTAACCACAAACGGTCCAGACCAACGGGAACTCAACTTGCCTGGAAGCAACTTCAACCTTGAGTTGAATAGCAACACCTGATCCCCCACTTTGAAGTCCCTAGGTATGATCTTCCTATCATGCCACAACTTAGTCTTCTCTTTGTACAGGCTGGCACTTTCATATGCTTGCAAGCGGAATTCATCTGATTCATCCAATTGCAGCAACATTTTTTCACCTGCTGCCTTGGAATCAAAGTTTAAAAACTTGACAGCCCACAGTGCTCTATGCTCCAACCCAACAGGCAGATGGCATGCCTTCCCAAACAACAATTGAAATGGAGACATTCCAATTGGAGTTTTAAATGCTGTCCTGTAAGCCCACAAAGTGTCATCAAGTTTCTTGGACCATGTTGTCCTAGCATTCCCAACAGTTTTCTCCAATATTCTTTTCAACTCCCTGTTGGAAATTTCAACTTGACCACAAGTCTGTGGGTGGTATGGAGTGCTTATCTTGTGTCTGACTCTATACTTTGTAAGAGCATATTCAACCCACCTATTATCAAAATGAGTGCCCCCATCAGTGATGATGGCTCTTGGAATTCCAAATCTGGCAAAGATGTTCTTTCTCATGAAAGCAATCATTACCCTAGAATCATTTGTTGGAGTGGCTATGGCTTCAACCCATTTAGAAACATAGTCAACTGCCACCAGGATATACTTGTTAGAGTAGGATGAAGGGAAGGGTCCCATAAAATCCATACCCCAAATATCAAAAACCTCCACCTCCAGAATGTTATTTAAAGGCATTTCATGTCTTCTGGAGATGTTCCCAGTTCTTTGGCAATTGTCACATGCCTCCGCATATTTTCGGGCATCCTTGTATAATGTGGGCCAGTAAAAACCACTCATCCGAACCTTGGCTGTTGTTCTTTCCCCTGCAAAGTGACCACCATAAGTTGAACCATGGCAGTGCCATAAAACTCTTTTCTGCTCTTCTTCTGGAATACATCTTCTTATGACTCCATCAGAACATCTATAAAAGAGATATGGTTCACCCCAAATGTATCTCTTCACATCATGCAGAAATGTTTTCCACTGCTGGTAAGTGAAATCCTTTGGCATGGCTCCAGCAGCTCTATAGTTAGCAAAATCAGCAAACCATGGTGGGGTGTTGCTTGGTCGGACCGCGAGCTGCTCGGGAATAATTTATATTGTAGGAGCAAGAGCACAGAGCATCAGTCAGATTTGCCAACAGGAGCAATCTACTCAGACTGAGAGCAACCCTCTTCGACTATACACAAGCGTACGTGTCAAGCAATATAGGGTGTTTACAGCCCCAGATTTATCGTCCTCAGGGAGCAATTGTGAAGTAAGAAACGTTCAAGGAAACTTAATTTGTAAAAATAAAATAAAGAAAAGCACAATTCTCGACCAAGCTTCACAAAGAGCAATCTCTAGTCAGCTAGTTAAACAATGTTAACCATTCTGAACCTAGATGAGAGCGGTGATAACTTAGTATGATCATCGAATATAAAAGCATCAATTTGAAGTAGCTCAAAGTAATAAGTGAGATGATAGTAAAATCAGTAGTGTAGACACAAGTAAAATGTTGTGGAAAGAGTTGCAACAAAAGATTGGTGTGGGGTTGGTTTTCAAGAAAGTTAAGTAGGTATTCACGGGCTCCATATTTTCATCCCTTTGGTTAACCCTGCTTGGTAGCATATTTTATAAGTGGAATCTGCTCCTTCCTTTACTTTTCCTTAGGGTAAGAAGAGAGCAAGGCCTTGCTCCCACCTTACTCCAGAGGTCTTAGAGTTACACACAAGGAAACCATGCTGCCTTCTCAAAAGAGCATGGATTCACATGGCAGTGCTCCTCATTCCGGGTGTTTTTCCCTCCTTTCTTCAGGCTAAACTACCCCAAGATCTTGAGACTGCTCCACACGCCCCTGTCAGTGTTTCATCGACCGAGTGGTCCCGGTATGAGGTTGCAGCCCAAGGGGTTTCACAGAATCAATATATTAAACCAAAGAGCAACTCGGATTTCATTTATAAAATATTTTTTCCTTACAAAATTATCCTAAGACAAAAGGGATTACTTCTATGGAACCCTTACCTACTTAAAGAAAGTTAGCTCCTAGTGAGCATTTTTTCTAAACAAAAAGAACAATAAAACTAGCCTAGGATGTCTCCCTTTTTTTTGGTTGTTTGCTATGTTCCTTTTATAGAGCCCTTCATTTAATCCTCACTGTTCCTTTCATCAAGGGCTGTGCTTTCTTCAAATCCTCTCCAATGGGAGCTCTGCTCCCTGCCAACTCAGCTATTCATAGGAATACTCTCCAATCGCAGCCTTGCTTCCTGCCAGCGCAGCACTTGATAGAAGTGGTCCCCCTTGCTTTTGGTTTTTCTTTGTGCGCAAAAATTCTGGGATCAGGGAGACATGCCCACTATTTGAAAGTAAAATGGCCTTTGAAGGCCGATGCATGTAAGGTGTAAAACAAAATTTTTACTGCGGAACATACATGCACTCATAGGTTCATGCTTTAAGACAGCATGATGTTACCTTGTTTTGGCCTGATCAGTCAGGGAGATGAGATGTCAGGCTTGAAGGGTTCAAACCCTCTAATGGTGATCCACACCACCGTTCGTCTATGATGCAAGAACTCTTTCTTGAAAGCCACCAGATGAACACCACAATGAGGCTTGCTATGCGCACAAGTGGTGAAGGTGGAGGCTAGGTATCCTGTTTGGAAAGGTGTACTGAGCTACCCTACAGAATGGTGCATAGATTGAGGAGAGTTGGCTTGGTTTTCAATGAAACCTAAGGTGAGGAACATGTCATATTTATGCGCACCCTTTGGAGAGGAGGAGGGAATCCAATCATTCAAAATGAAAACAAACTTTCAAATTTCTTTGAAAGTTGCACATGAAACAGTGTGATAAGGTGGAGCTGTTGCAAAACTAACTTTGCCAACAACCTCCAATCTTATCCACATGAATTTAAATTCAAATTAATTTAAACTTAAATTCATAAACTATCATATAGTATATAGTTCTCATGCGCATAATTCAGCCCTAGAAAGGGTCCAAATACATTGAGTAGTTGCATTCAAAATTTGAATCAACTCACCCACTGATTCCCTCAACCACCAAATCTGAATGGAGGTTTGTTTTAAGTGATAAGATAACACTCTTATCACCTAAAAGTGGCGCACCAAACAGCCTAGGGAGAGCCTCCAAAGATGCTTCTTCATCCAAGGAATATGCTCCAATAAGATCCTGTCTTATCCTTTTGTTATGAAATAACTTTTTAAAACCAATTCAAATTCGAATTCAAACGTTCAAACATTGAATTCAAACGTTCAAACATTCAAAATTTCAAATTTCAAATTCAAAATTCAAAATTCAAAATTTCAAATTTCAAATTCAAATTTCAAATTTCAAATTTCAAATTCAAAATTCGAATTTCGAAATTCAAATTCTAAATTCAAATTTCAAAATTCAAATTTCAAATTCAAAATTCGAAATTCAAATATTTGATTATTAATTTAACTAATTAAATTAATTAGTAATGGCTTGGACTATCCAAGCCCATTACCAAACTCCATGCACCACCCACCCATTTAGGTGGGCTTCCAAACAGCTTCTTGGGCTAATAACATTATTAGGCCCAATACCTTTAAAGCTAGTCCATCATGACTACAAGGTGTTAGTGTGTGACCCATTAGGTCCAACATAGCTACTGACATAACTGGGCTTGGGACCAACAAGCCCACAACCCAATTAATGACAACACAGAGCACTAGCAATGCTTTGTTGCCCCAGAACTAGTCAGATTAATGACTTGATCAACCTATTGCACATATTTGGTTACCGTATGTATTTCCCTTCATCTCGGTTATCTTCCCATTAACCTAGGGTAAGGAAATGTATCAACCCCTGCGGTTTAGGGTAAGCTTTATTCGAAATAGGGAATCTTCAATTTACTGACTCTAAAGGCAGATCATCTCATGATCTCTTTTACTATGCATAGATTCCCGAGTCCCTGTAAATGTCATCCCGATTTCTCCGGTTTACAGATAACCTAATCTCTCACAGAGATTTGACGAATTCCTTCAGCTTATTACCCTAGCCCTGTGCCCTTTAAGGACACGCCCAACAGTATACCTATGAGTCTCCATGTTTCAGGCAGACGAGGTATACAATCAAAACATGCCTTCAAGAACACAGTCTAGGTAATAACTTCTGGTCTAAGGAAAGACATACCCAAACATAAAGAGATTACTCTAATGACACTATCTGTGAGATTTCCTCATAGAGTCTCTTTTTGGGTCTGTTCAGTGCGAGCTATACTCTTATAGATCCACCCACGACTTTAGCTAAGATATCTCCATATCTGCAGCTCATGAGGTCTTTACCTTGTATCCATATACAAGTAGATAAGTCGTACTAGTCTTTACTCGAGATCACTGATCCCCAAACTCAGTGTCTCTAGACTAGGAACATATGATTAGGAATAGACATGCAATATCCTTGAATCCTCATGATCGTGATCTCATCACAGATACTCAAGAGATACCTGTTCTATTCCAAGGGGTTTATCCAGTTCGTTCATATAATATTAACAGTAATATCGAGACACAATATGAAACTGAATAAATAGTGCTTTCATTTATTTGCGACAAACAAAGTTCTACATCTAGTGTCCTTTATTTAATCAAAAGATTGTCTCTAGGACACCCATATGCTAACAAGCTCCCACTTGGCCTAGAGCCAATCAGACCTAAGTCGTATGCCCAAAGCCTCATAATGACTATCATGTTTTCTCTGAGAAACAGCCTTTGTCAGAGAATCGGCCAGGTTATCGTCTGTGGGAACATAATCCATTTTTACATCATTCCTATCAATGATTTCTCTAATCAAATGATATCTGCGGAGCACGTGTTTAGATCTTTGATGAGACCTAGGTTCCTTTGATTGCGCAATGGCTCCAGTGTTGTCGCAAAGCAACTGTATGGGCTCATCCACGCTTGGAACCACCCTTAGTTCATTTACGAACTTCTTGATCCACACTGCCTCCTTAGCTGCTTCTGAAGCAGCTATATATTCAGCCTCTGTCGTTGAGTCTGCTGTTGTCTCCTGCTTGGAACTTTTCCAAGACACTGCCCCACCATTTAAGGTGAATACGAATCCTGACTGTGACTTGCAGTCATCTTTGTCACTCTGAAAGCTGGCATCAGTGAACCCTTTCACTGTTAACTCATTAACCCCACCATAGACCAGAAACGCATCCTTAGTTCTTCTTAAGTATTTAAGGATGGTTTTGACTGCCGTCCAGTGACCCTCTCCAGGGTCTGACTGGTATCTGCTCGTAATGCTTAAAGCATATGAGACATCTGGTCTCGTACATATCATGGCATACATGATGGATCCAATAGCCGAAGCGTATGGAATTCCACTCATGCGATCCTTCTCAGGCTGTGACTTAGGACACATAGCCCTTGATAGGTGTACCCCATGACTGACAGGAAGAAAACCCCTTTTCGACCCTTCCATGCTAAACCTCTTTAGCATCTTGTCAACGTACGTGGATTGAGATAAACCCAGCAGCCTCTTGGATCTATCTCTATAGATCTTTATACCGAGTATAAAGGCTGCCTCTCCCAAATCCTTCATGGTAAAGTTTTCTGAAAGCCACTCTTTCGTTATTTTTAATGTGGGGATGTCATTTCCTATTAGCAATATGTCATCTACATAGAGCACTAGGAAGACGACATTACTCCCACTAACCTTTCTGTAAACACAAGGTTCATCCTCGTTCTTGATAAAACCGTTACTCTTAACGACTTCATCAACACGTATATTCCAACTCCTTGATGCTTGCTTTAGCCCATATATTGACCTTTGTAGTTTGCATACCATATGCTCCTGATCTTTGTTTTCAAAGCCTTCAGGTTGTGTCATGTACACTTCCTCCTTCAAGAACCCATTCAAGAAGACGGTCTTGACATCCATTTGCCAAATTTCATAGTCGTGGTATGCTGCTATTGCAAGCATGATCCTAATAGATTTGATCATGGCAACTGGTGAAAAAGTTTCATCATAGTCAACTCCTTGTCTTTGACGATACCCTTTCGCCACCAACCTAGCTTTGTAGGTCTGAACGTTGCCATCTGCATCAGTCTTTCTTTTAAAGACCCATTTATTACCAATAGGAACTATTCCTTGTGGTTTAGGAACCAAGGTCCATACCTTGTTCTGATACATCGAATCCATTTCAGATTCCATGGCTTCAAGCCATTTTGAGGAGTCAACATCTTTGACCGCCTCCTCGTAGTTACTTGGTTCATCATCCTCAACAGTTTGCTGATTCTCAATCACAAACCCGTACCTTTCAGGTGGATGGATAACCCTCGTAGATCTACGGAGTTGTGTGTTTACTTCTCCATTGGAGAACGTCGCCTGCGGAGCAGACTCGGGTTCCTCAATCTGTTCTTGTGGATCTTGCACTTCTTCAAGATCAATCTTACTCCCACTGCCTCCTTGAGAGATCAAATCCTTCTCAAGGAACTCAGCATTCTTTGACACAAACACTTTGTGTTCTTCCATGGAGTAGAAGTAGTATCCCTTAGTACCTTTAGGATACCCCACAAATAGACATTTAGTACTCTTAGCACTAAGCTTGTCTGATGTCAACGCTTTGACATAAGCTGGCGATCCCCATACCCTGAGGTAACTCAGGTTGGGTCTCTTACCACTCCATATCTCATATGGTGTGGTCTGAACAGAATTAGACGGTACCCTATTTAGAAGGTATGCCGCTGTGTATAAGACATATCCCCAAAACGATTTTGGAAGTTGAGTCTCACTCATCGTAGACCTAACCATGTCTAACAAGGTCCTGTTTCTCCTTTCGGAGACACCGTTTTGGTGTGGTGTGTAAGGAGCGGTAAATTGTGAGAGAATTCCATTTTCTCTCAGATAACCCTGAAACTCGTGGCTCAAATATTCACCACCACGATCTGATCGTAATGTCTTAATCATCTTGCCACGCTGTTTCTCCACTTCATTCCTAAACTCTTTGAACTTTTCAAAAGCTTCAGATTTATATCTCATTAGGTATATATACCCAAATCTTGATTTGTCATCTGTAAAGGTAATGAAATAAGAATATCCACCTCTAGCCTCAATAGACATTGGGCCACATACATCAGTATGAATGAGTTCTAATAACTCACTAGCCCTATGACTCTCAAGCCCTTTGGGCTTTTGTTGAATCATTTTCCCAGCTAGACAAGATTCACACTGTCCATAGGATTCCAAATCCATGGAGTCCAGGTATCCATCTCTATGCATCCTAGACAATCATGTTTCATTTATGTGCCCTAGTCTACAGTGCCAAAGATAAGATTGATTATCCGTCCTAGGTCGTTTCACATCTATATTGAGCACTTCATTTACCATTTCCAACACATACAATCCATTTATTAAAGAAGCAGTACCGTAAACCATATCATTCAAAATGATAGAAAAAGTACCATTCCTAATACTGAAAGTATATCCATCTTGTTCTAAACAAGAAATTGAAATAATGTTTCTAGAAATTTGCGGAACATAAAGACAATTATTCAAATGCAGTAAAAGGCCCGTAGGCAAAATAAGGTCAGCATCTCCAACTGAATGAGCAGCAACTCTTGCTCCATTACCAACGCGGAGATCCACCTCGTTTCTATCCAATCTCCTTGGGCTCCTAAGTACCTGCAACATATTGCAGATATGAGAACCACATCCGGTATCTAATACCCATGAGGATGGATTAGCATAAGAATAATTTATCTCAATCATGAAAATACCTGAGGCAGAAGCATCACCATGCTTCTTGTCCTTCACATTGTTCAGGTAGTCTGGACAATTCCTCTTCCAGTGGCCTTTCTTGCCACAATGGAAGCACTCAGCATCACCCTTGTCCTTAGGTGCCTTCTTACCCTTCTTCTTGCCCTTCTTCTTCTTGGATTTTCCTTTGGGCTTAAGGGGGTCACCTTTTGCAGGCTCCTTACCCTTTCCCTTGGCCTTGCTAGGCCCACCAATCAAAAGAGCCTGTGTCCTATCCTTCTTGATAGACACTTCAGCTGTTGTTAACATGCTTAACAACTCAGGCAAGCTCACTTGCATCCCATGCATATTGTAATTCATGATGAATTGACTGAAGGAAGGTGGAAGTGAGGTGAGGACTAAGTCATTACTTAGCTCGGCATCCATGATGAAGCCTAGGTTTCCTAGCTTCTCAATCAGCCCGATCATCTTGAGAACATGGCTGCCAACAGACATGCTCTCAGTCATCCTACAAGAGAACAGTTCTCTTGAGGCCTCATACCTCTCATGCCTGCCTTTAATATCATACAACTCCTTGAGATGTACGATAATAGAGGGAGCATCCATATGCTCATGCTGCTTTTGCAGTTCAGGCGACATGGATGCCAACATGATGCATACTGCCATCACATTGTCATCCAAGTGTTGTTGGTGGGTTACGAAATCAAATTCCGCAAACCCTTCTTCCCCTTCCCGTGGAGCTACGGGTATTACAGCATCTAATACATAGGCAATCTTTTCGGCCCTTAGAACTATTCTTAGGTTCCGATACCAGTCCATAAAATTCGAACCGGTCAGTTTATTCGTATCGAGTATTGAACGCAGTGACAGTGGATTAGTCATACTATTAGCTGAAAAGGATGTAAAGATAGTTTTAGTTAATATACGGTTATGTAGTTAGAAAGCAAATTATTAAAGACTTGAAATAATTTGCCACTCCCACTATTTTATCTAAGTCAATGACCCTTTCTTTTGACTTAGGGTTAATCTACTTTAGATTTTACCTTAGTGGGATTAAGAGTGCGATTATTTATTTTAACCTCCGTCTGAGACCGCAAGATTAATTTAAATAAAGGGTTGATCTTTATCAACAGTATCTCATACCCTCTCTTAACATTAGGTTGACAACTCTTTGTCACTTAGTGGTGCATCTCATGCAACCAACCTAGCACCATTACCCTAAGCACATAAGCCCGGCTGTGCCTGCAACTTATGTCTTAGTTAAGCATTAAACCAGCACCCTAAGTGTCTTACACTTCAAACACTACTCTAGCCCAACGAAATAGTGGGTCCCAACTGAGTTGTGGAGCACCACTACGTAGAAGAGTTTTGAGTAGCATTGGTGGTGGGAGATAATCATATGCTTAATTATTTATTCCTTTTAAGGGTTCCTTTTATCTTGGGGTTAATTAGGTCCCATCAAACGCATATTGTAAGTTATCATGCTAGTCGTTACCTATGTCAAACATCTATCGGTATACACTAGTCGCTATTGGACAAACATAATAACCATACAAAACGCGGTTTGCCCAATTCATGCATACTAGACGTTCTAATCATACATGCATATAAACAGTTTATATTGAGATAGCCATGGTGCTCGCGCTTTTGTCCTTTTTGCTTCTTTAAGCAACGGCCGCTTGTCGTCTATACGCCACTAGCCTTTTTCTCTAATTACAAATAATTAAAGAAACTCCATAACACTTTGGAGGAACAAAATTACAAAATTTAAATTACAAATATACTTGTAAATTAAAATGCGCGATTACACATAAATTTAAAATTCAAAAATTCAAATCCGGGCACCATGACCATCCCCTTCCTGTTTGTACCTGAAAAGTTCAAAACTTGCAAACACAAACATTATATTATCACATAACATTTTCACATGTATTTTGACATTTAACATTTAAACATCAAAATAACATCAAGATTCATAATCTTAAATTTCTCATTGGCCGAATTTAAAAACAATTTCAATTCAAATTTTGTTAATTCTTTCTTAAAGAAAACAAAATTAAACCATGCATGTAGCCATATATCCCTACATGGCCGAATCATATAGGTAACTATAT